>VMOF01000001.1:33009760-33049760 GCA_011764245.1 Trialeurodes vaporariorum
AAACGCTTAATCGCCTACGGCACCTCTCGATTTACCTTCAAAATTTGAACCAAGCGATTAACTTTTCCTCTATATAGCTGAATTCTTCATTTTTTTGTTTTTTTGTTTGTTTTTTGTTTTTTTTTTGTTTTTTGTTTTGTTTTATTTATAAATTATAATAGGTACGGTTCGAATAAGTATGCTTATTTTGTGAACAGATGTATTACTATGGAGGTGATTGTCGCGCGAAACTTCCGGAGGCTTCATCTTTTTAACGCAAGTGCATGATTCTCCAACCAATACTCCAATAAATTTCATGTCTACCGTATTGGTTATTGCATACTGCTGAAAGGTATTTATTTTTTCTGTGAGGAGAGAGAGAGAGAGGGGGGGGTTCCGACTAATCAGGTGCTTAGCACTAGTCTGTAATAAGCGCAGCTAAATAAGTAAATAGATAAATAGATAGATAAATAAATAAAAAAAAAATCGCGAAAAACTCCAACAAATGAAAATAAATAAATATCGCCGAAATTCGCTGATTTCGAATCGCGGAGAGATTAGATCGGCCCGTGGTGTGGCAGGGTATTTACTATTCCAACTTGCTAATACAAAAAACCAACTGCATTTATTTGAATTTGCTATCAGTATAGTTATACTGGCGGACTACTGCTATCGCTTTATTAAATTATAGGTAGGATTGTTCCGTGCATGGGTCAATTCTGTGGGTCTGGCGATCCAAGTTTATTTAGAAAGATATGAATGCATCTCATGCGCAGATTAAGATTTTAGCAAAACGAATATGCAAAGCGAGTGACAGGTCTAAAGAATCGCTTGCGGCATCTCCTCTCACCTCTCGCAAAAACTCGCCCGGGCCCGGGATCAAGATTTGGACGTTCTAGTGTACCATAAACAATTTCCAGCGACACGTGCCCGTCGGCAGCGCACAAAGGAGAAGATCACATAAAATCGTCAAAATAAACAGTATAAATAATTGAATTATGGTCTCAAATAGACGCATTAAGGCGATCCCAGGCGAAACGTTTCTAGTTGTCAATCCAATGAATAGCGCCAGAAATCATAAATGGGAAAGTCGCGTTTTGGCAATTTAAATTGCGCGAGAGAAAAAAAAAAAAAAAAAAAAAAAAAAAAAAAAAACCGCCAAATCCAAGCTCGTCGATACTTGTGTAGTTTTTAGAATTGAAGCAATGTTATATTAAAATGGTATTTTATGTGAGTGCGGGTGAGCCTGTATCAATCTGTCTCACTTGCACTCATCGCTATGGGGCTTATATAGGAGCTTTAATATCCCGGATTTATTTTTGAGTGTTTCAACTATGAAACAGGGAATCCTCCTGAAGTATGCTGGCAAGCGCAGCCAACGATCCTTAGAATTAGGCTTTTGGCTTATATTAATCAATAACTGTGGTCAAAAACGGTTGATTTTTCGAGCAGCGCAATGTGGTGCCAATGTTTGGAACTAATCGACCGGGGAATCATCTTAAGTGTTGACTTTATAAACGGGGTGCTCCTCGATTTTGTACCGAACAATGGAACATATCAAAATCGGCTCGAGATAAGATAACGTGAAAAAAAAGTTGGGTAAAGTCTCTAAAATAAAAGTCTCTATTCAGAGGTTGGGACGCGGTTGCAGTTCGAGAAATTGAAGGGGTTTTTTACCATTTCATGGACAATTTCTTGGAAGTAAAAATACATGCAAAAGAGGTGGCAGAGAAGAACTTAAATCTTGAGACTTGCATTTAAATAGTACTGTTAATAGAATAAGAAGCTCCTTCAATTTTTCGATTGGCAACCACCCTAACCTCTGAGTGGGGACTTATTTTTAAAGTCCCCCCCCCCCCGTATAAAACATTGCACGGTGGGGAAGTTGCAAAGGTTTGTGCATGGTGCATGTGATATTCGGTGTTTGATTCTTACAGAGAAAATCAAAGTATTTGATGAGCTGAGAACATAGATTCCTTTGGTTTTTTTTCTAAATGCCTCGCTTTCGGAGGTATTACTGTGTAAAGTTGCAATAATCATATGCGCTGTGACGTCATCGTCACAACGCAGAATGAGTTTTTAAAATGGTGTATTTTGGGCGAAAATGACATCTCCGGAACTATGGAACCTAAGTTAGAAACCAAAAGACAGTCCTCAGTTGACTGAGGACTTTAATAGTATGATTGATAAAACACCATGATACAGACCCTTACTTGTAAATTGCTCCATTGTGCGGAATCGTTGCGATGGATAATGCTGATTTTTATTCCTTTTATTACCAGGATACGGAGACAAATCTCCGTTTGTTCGCTCAAAATAAAGTGATTGATAAATATTTCTACTACGAGTCGTTCATTTTGCAGATGCCGTTCATTGAAGGCGCTCTACGAGACATTATTTTGCAAATGTCAACAGCATGGAGTTGCTTCTGTCAAGAAAAAAATGTAAATGCTATGAAGTGGCGATCTGAAGCACCAAAAACGAGTATATTCGGGGGTGGTATTGAAAGGAGTCACCAAAGGCTTCAAATTATAGTCACTTTTCCCTAAAAGTTCACTGTATAACAGATTGACCCATCACCAGAGACCCATATTTTCCGGAGCTTTTGCAAGTTAAGCGGACGTAGACGGATGGCTTACCTCGCGCTTATATCGATCCGATTTTATTTTATTATTTTATAGCGTCGGCTTGGAGAGACAGAAACGGGAAATTGTTTTTATTTACTTTCGCGGCGGCTTGGTCGTTCCATAAATAAACGCAGCCGCGACGCGTCCGTCGCGTCACGCGTCTCGGAAATCGGGAGGGAGCTGCTTGTGATGGTCGATGAGATAAAAACCTAAATCGACCGCAAGAGCCGCGGCGCCTTGCACCGGTTTTAAGATAGGTTTTGCTTTTGCTTGGTACTCACTCACACAATCACTCACACACTCTCCCTCACACGCGTACTAACATTGATTAGTTTGCTGCTCGAAGAGTATAAGTGATAACACCACATATCTATTACGCACAGTTTTCTTCAGGTGTTGTTAATTCGAAAAACTGCGCTCCCCCGCTCCACGGTCTCGGTCGAGTGGAACGCATGGAGTTATGGTAATAATGAAGAAGAAAAAAATGCAAATCTATGCTAAAAGGAGTTTCTTTCATCCTCGACGTAAATTGAAGAGTTCTTTGACTTTGACAAAAGGATTGTAGAACGGAGGGTATGTTACTAGCAAAAGATTCTTTTTTATGGTGCTACTGATTGTGAGTAAGATTATGATAAGTCACACTTGATTTTTTAAATTGTTGTGATTGTTCCAGACCAATAACGCGCTGAATGAACACTTATTAGGAATTGGGACCCACGACTGGAAAACTCTTTTTGGGAGCAAAAACCTTATCTAAACTATGGGGTTCCTGAATATTTAGTTCGAAAAAGGGAAAATTAAAATAATTTTTCTTTTTGAACGGTTTTCCCCCTTTTATATTATTTATTAGAGTGCTGACAGTCAATTTTACTTATCAACAACAATTAAATTGATCCGTCGACCAAAGCACTTCGTCTATTCCTCAGCTGAATAAAAAATATTGCAATTTGTTGCATCCTCATCTCATATTAAAACACTTTAAAAAATCTCTGTTCTTTATGTACCCTTAAGCCAGAGATCTCTTCAATTAAAAGAAGAAAAAAATTCCTTTGAGAGTCACCAAAGTGTTCTAGGCCAATTACGCGCTGAATGAACACTCATTTGGAATTGGGACCCATTACTGGAAAACTCTTTTTGGGAGCAAAAACCTTATCTAAACTATGGGGTGCCTGAATATTTAGTTCGAAAAAGGGAAAATTAAAATAATTTTTCTTTTCGAACGGTTTTCCCCCTTTATATTTTTCATTAGTATGCTGACTGTCAATTTTACTTATCAACAAAAACAGACCGCAAAAAAAGAGAGAAAAATAATAAAAACTGCGAGTAAACTTTGAACTAAACACATGAGGATTTTAAAAATAGGGAAAAATAAGTTTTTGGAAGGAAATGTTTTTCCTGATCTGAATAATGAATATACCCTGGTCGTTATTCAGAAGCAGGCTTGGCCAAGCTTTTTACACCATTCTTTTCACTGTATCAAAGTAATTTGTCATAAGTTGTTGTTGTTGTTGTTGTTGTTGTTTTTGGTTGCTGTTATTGTTGAATTTTGTTTGTTTGTTGTTGTTGTTTTTGGTACTTGTTATTGTTGAATTTTGTTTGTTTCTTGTTGTTTTTGTTGGTTTTTCTTCGAAGGAGAAAAAGTAGATATCTTTGAACCAATTCCGACCTTCATCTAGTTCAGTCATTCATAAAAAGCAGAAGAATCCTCTTACGTCACACGACAACTTTCTCAAAAGCATTAGAACAGTACTTACCCCAACTTTTCCAACCCCTGCCTAGAAACTCATTGGTCGAGGGATTGTAGATAGCCAGAGCAACTCTCTCCCATTTAGTTTTGTTATCATCTTTCGGCCGGGCGTATTCCCACTCGTAGCCGACCCCGTTCGCGCCCACGGCGTCCGACGAGGTGGCGGTAGGTTTCGGATGGGACATTATCCACACGACAAACTAAAAATCCGACGGGTGAAGACTAGGTCTTGACACTTCCCGTGAGTTGAGCACTTTCCGCAGAGATTGGACGGTGTCAGTTTTTTATATTTCGCGGGTAAATTGACGGAGTTTTAAAAAAAACAAATTTCTCAGGGACGCACAGATATCACCAAGCGCGAAATTCGCACGAAGGCGGGGAGGGTTACGAATTGACGACACGGAACAAGAAAACGGACACGACACGGCACTGCCACGAGCTCGCACTCTCGGTCGAGCACGGATGAGTTACAGGAGCGCAGCCTCGCAACTGGCAGCGGATCGGATGAGTGCGAACGGCGCGACTCAAAACCCGCGAGAAAAACGGTGGAAGCGCGGCTGGGCGGGCGCAGAAGTGAGAGGAGCGCGCGGCGGCAACGCGACGCAACGCAACGGCGCGCGACGCGGAGTGGCGCTCTGAGCCACCACCAGTCGCGCTGCTGTCGCTCAAGATACGTATAAAAAAAAGCCCCGGCGCGCGCAACATTTTTTACATGGTTGCCGCATCGTCGTTCCGTCCCTCCAATTTACTGGCAATCATGACAATTAAAAAAAAAAAAAAAAAAAAAAAAAAAAAAAAAAAAAAAAAATGTAAGAAGTAATTGAGGACTTTTACGGAAGAAGGGCCCATGGTACAAACACACGTTTCGAGAAAAACGCAAAAGAAAACTTCAAATGGCTATAAGTGCTCGAATGATCGTTTTACACGAAAAAGCCCTTTGAACCTAAGTAGGGCATACTACTGCCGATACACCACCGCCAGGATTGAAATTTTAAACAAAATTTAAGGGTAGTTATAATTAATTTAAAAAGCTGATTTATAAGCCCTTCTTCCGTAAAAATTTTTTTTGGTGCTGAAATTGAAGAATAAACGATAAGTTTTAGTTGTTTCAACACCGGACATGATCCAGAAACTTTATTTAAACTTAAACATACATATAAACACCAATAGAAATTCGTATACAGGGTGTGAGGAAAGTCCCTCCTCCCCCCCCCCCGTCTAACTTTTGAACGGTTGAAGATAAAAAAACGAAACTTGGGGATGTTTATAACTTAATGGGAGCTACTTTTTGGCGTATCCAAAATTTCCGGGGGCGCCCACAAGGGGGGGGGGGATTTCACCACCTAACTCAAAATTTTTTAAATGGCAACCCCTATCTTATGATACCTCGTTTTAAAGGTCGTAAAATTCGAAGACGTTTGGAGCAAACCGGAGGTCAATTTCGTTTTTCGTCTTCGATATATCGCAAGTCAAATTTCGATTTCGACCCATTTTCAAAAAATCAGAACTCCCGTTTGAGAAGTCGGACTTTAAAATACTAGGAGTCAAAAATACTCTAAAAACCAAATTCTTTTCAGAAAAAAATACGGTTTTGATATTAGTCTAGTCTTAGAGCCCACAAAATTATTTAAAAAATGACCCCTCAGGGGGGCTATATCTCCAAAATTCCGAGCCACGACCCCTATCGAGTGATACATCGCTTGAAAGGGCACACAAAACTGAGCGTTTTGGCGCGAGCCGCAGGTCGATATAGTTTTTGGTGTTGGATGTATCGAATGACAAAGTTGGATTTTTATCCATTCGGCAAATTTTGATGTATCGAAAACCAAAAACGACATCGACCTGCGGTTTGCGCCAAAATGCTCAGTTTTGTGTGCCCTTTCAAGCGATGTATCACTCAATAGGGGTCGTGGCTCGGAATTTTTGAGATAGCCCCCCTGAGGGGTCATTTTTTTAAAAAAAGTTGGGGGCTCTAAGACTAGACTAATATCAAAACCGTATTTTTTTCTGAAAATGACTTGCTTTTTAGAGTATTTTTGACTCCTAGTTTTTTAAATTCCGACTTTTCAAATGATGGGCGTTCTGATTTTTTGAAAATGGGTCGAAATCTAACTTTGACTAGCGATACATCGAAGACGAAAAACGATATCGACCTCCGGTTTGCGTCAAAAGTCTTAGCATTTTACGCCCTTTAAAACGAGGTATCACAAGATAGGGGTTGCCGATTGAAAATTTTGAGTCATAAAAATCATGAAGTGTTCAGTTTACATTTACCGGTTTTTTAGTCGAATTGAACAAAAATCTGCCAACGTAACCAACCGTATTTTCATGAAGAATAGTTGATAGATTTTCTTTTAATATAGACTTGAAGTGGGTGAGTTCCTTGAATTAGAAAGTCAAACTTCAAAGCGTTTCAGAAAATAATATTTTCTGATTGTCAGAAAGTTTTGATTCTGCCCCCCCCCCCCCCCCCCCACGATAAACGAGTGTACTCTAGTTTCATCAAAATTTTCGGTAAACTTGCTTAAATTTTGATTTAAGACTCAGTAGTTGAAGGAATTTTGGTAAAATAACAAAGAATACTGAAGAAATTCTGTAATTAGTGCGTTTTTCCGGAAGAAGGACCCATGGTACTATGGGCAGTATACGTGTATCATGCATATACAGTTTACGTTTTTTCTACCTTCAACATATTTATACTATAAGTATATATAATGTTTAGAATACATATGCAGTACAATTGAATGCTACATAATTTATAAATATCATATGTCTGTATAATATGTGTGAAATGTGTTTGTTATGTATATAATCAATATATAGTATACGTATATCATACATCTACAGTAAACATGTTTCATACGTATAAAGTATTTATACTATAGCTATGTTATATTCAATATATATATATTGAATGACCCATCAAAGTATAACATACGTAGAATATATGTATAACATGTATATTTAATACTTCACCATATAATAGATGTGCAGTATACATATCATATACAATATACATACAGGGTGTCCCAGACCACCCGTGTAGGTACTTTTTCTCAAAAATGGCTGGGAGTAGACAGCTGAAACAAAAAAGTCAGATAGAGAATTGACCCGAAAGAATTCGATGAAAATATTTTCAAAGCCCCCCGAGGCTCCCCAGGGGGGTTTTTGGGGGGGGGGGGGGTCGAAACACATTTTTCCATTTTTGGCGGGAAAAAGCCTATAAAAGGTACAAAAATAAGTTCAGATTCTAAAAGACCAACTCATTGCCGACATTTTTACTTCAGGAACTTTTCCCAGAAAACCCAAAATTTTGGGGTTATGGGCCCTTTTGGGGGGAAATTTTCATTCGGCCCCTGTGACCACACTATTCAATATTTTTCAAAAAACTGAAATCCATCTGAAAGAAGAGATAAAGACCTTTCGATTGATGTGCCACATAATACCTAAAAGTGAAAAATTAAGGCCCCCAGGTAGATTCCAAAAGGAGGAGTGTCAATAAGGCCGGTTTTTGGCCCCAAAAATGGTGAATATTTAAGATGGTCTAGAAGTTCGTGCAAAATGGCTCTACTAACTCTTAAAGGCTTATATTTTTAGGTTTGGGTGGTGCTTTCGGGTTATTCGAACTTTAGAGGCGTATTTTACCACCTCAAAGTGGGTCGGTTTTGTGTTTTTCACGGAAAATGCCCGATTTTGCGTTAAATTATTGAATATTTAGATGTGAGCCGGACATAGTTCGGTTTTCTCCTTTAGATATGTTCTTACACCACTAAAAATGAGTAACATACTGCAATATAGTCACCGAACTATGTCCGGCTCGTACTTAAATATCAACTTTTTTGATTTCTTGAAAATGGAAAACTTGAACGAATTCGATTAATATCAATGTAGTAATACTTATATTGCAACCTGGCCACCCGTCAAACCATGAAATACGTTTTGCAGGTTGCAAAGATGCAGTTTTGTATTATTGTACGTAAATTATTAGAATTTGTTCAAGTTTTCCATTTTTACGAAATCAGAAAAGTTGATATTTAAGTACGAGCCGGACATAGTTCGGTGACTATATTGCAGAATGTTACTCATTTTTAGTGGTGTAATAACATATCTGAAGGAGAAAACCGAACTATGTCCGGCTCACATCTAAATATTCAATAATTTAACGCAAAATCGAGCATTTTCCGTGAAAAACACAAAACCGACCCACTTTGAGGTGGTAAAATACGCCTCTAAAGTTCGAATAACCCGAAAGCACCACCCAAACCTAAAAATATAAGCCTTTAAGAGTAAGTAGAGCCATTTTACACGAACTTATAGACCATCTTAAATATTGACCATTTTTGGGGCCAAAAACCGGCCTTATTGACACTCCTCCTTTGGGGGTCTTTGGCCCCCCCCCCCCACGTAAAAAAAGGCAAATAGCAAGGTATGGCTTGTGATACATCGATCAAAAGCCCTCAAAGAGTAGAATCAGATGACGCAATCCAAAATCGTCTACAATCATTACTTTCAAAATGGCGGCCATTTGAAAATTTTGGGTGTTCAAAGGTAAGTCCTGAGAAAGGAGTCCAAAGATGAACGATACATAGATTAAAAGGCCTTAGAAAAAGCAAACGAATGGCGCAAACCGCAAATCAATCCGCCTCTTCAATCAAAAGGTATGACCGATTGAAACTTAAAGGGCTCAATAAGGCCTATTTAAGGCTGCTTAAATTTCAATCGGTCATAACTTTTGATTGAAGAGGCGGATTGATTTGCGGTTTGCGCCATTCGTTTGATTTTTCTAAGGCCTTTTAATCTATGTATCGTTCATCTTTGGACTCCTTTCCCAGGGCTTACCTTTGAACACCCAAAATTTTCAAATGGCCGTCATTTTGAAAGTAATGATTGTAGACGATTTTGGATTGCGTCATCTGATTCTACTCTTTGAGGGCTTTTGATCGATGTATCACAAGCCATACCTTGCTATTTGACTTTTTTACGTGGGGGGGGGGCCCAAAGACCCCCAAATTTTGGAATCTACCTGGGGGCCTTAATTTTTCACTTTTAGGTATTATGTGGCACTTCAATCGAAAGGTCTTTATCTCTTCTTTCAGATGGATTTCAGTTTTTTGAAAAATATTGAATAGTGTGGTCACAGTGGCCGAATGAAAATTTCCCCCCAAAAGGGCCCATAACCCCAAAAATTGGGGTTTTCTGGGAAAAGTTACTGAAGTAAAAATGTCGGCAATGAGTTGGTCTTTTAGAATCTGAACTTATTTTTGTACCTTTTATAGGCTTTTTCCCGCCAAAAATGGAAAAATGTGTTTCGAACCCCCCCCCCCCCCCCCCCCCCCCAAAACCCCCCTGCGGGGCCTCGAGGGGCTTTGAAAATATTTTCATTGAATTCTTTGGGGTCAATTCTCTATCTGACTTTTTTGTTTCAGCTCTCTACTCCCAGCCGTTTTTGAGAAAAAGTACCTACACGGGTGGTCTGGAACACCCTGTATATTTCCACCTCTTGTGCTACTTGGAAACTTGCACTTGGAGATGAGTATAAACTTGTAAGTACTTACACGATCACGCCCCGAACCACAGGCGGATCCAGGACATTATCTTTTTCTCTCTTTCCTCACATTTGAACGTGGGCTATGCACTAATGGGTTAAAAGGAGGTGAAATTTAAGGTAACCAGCAGATGGAGAAAAAGAACATTTATTGTTGCTTGCAATTTCTGTCTAGAGGCCGGCAAAATCAGACATTATTTCTGGAGAATAAATGTGTTTGTCTTGAAAGGTTTCTTCAAGGTTTGCAAGAAAGTATCCTTCCTCCCTTTTTTCGAATACCTAGATCCACCGAAGAAACCCAGTAATAACTCAATTAAGAAAACAAAGTAGCCAAAACTCAGGCCGCACAACAAAATAATGAAGCCTACACTAAGATCGGCCACTGTAAAAGCCCTCAAATTTAAAAATTCGTTAATTTTTGTTGCATAATGCGTACCAATGAAACTCATTCCTTCGACAGCTGTGACACTTGTTCTATAAAACAGCCCACTTTCGATCAATTTGACTACATATTTGGCAAACTTCTCTCTATGCAAAGAGTATTTTGGAAATGAGAAGTAAATTGGATAATTCATGACGCAATTTATAGAGTGACTGTCGTTAGTCAACAGGCTCATGGCCAACGCCACTTTTCTCATCCCTTGATTTCCTCGTGCGGGGAAATGGAATAAAAAAGCGTTTCTTCGCAATTTTTCATAATAAAATTCAAGGGACTTTTTCGCGTAAAACTCTTCGTCCTTTTCAGAATCATCATTAGATGGCTCTCGTGGATCGTAAATAACGCCCTTCTCTGCTCGGGATTCGGACTCAAAGTGCTGTAAACTGTCCGTCAACTTTTCTCTGATCGATTGGAGTCCAAAGTGTTCGCCAATCATTTCCAAACTTTCGGCCAAATCATTCGCCTGTATCTGAAGTCCAGATTCTTCCAGATCTTCGATCGACGTGATGTCTCTCAATCTTACTCCTGTACTCATTAGTGTGACCATTTGACCTTGAAAAGCGGTCATCAAAATCAATGTCGAGAAGACCAATGAGATAAAAAAGACTTTACCACTACAAAATCGACCGATGAGCAACCTCGATTGAGCAATATTCATGTAATAGCAGAAGATGCTCCAAAAACTTAACTGGCTTTGGGTATCCATCACCTCCCGCTCCGTTAGATAAGGCCGGAATAATATTAACACGGCAAGTTTGATAGAATGATGCAACAAAACGCAGTAAAAGTACGTAAACAGAGTCAAAATCCACACTTTCGGAGTAAAACTCGAGAAGGGTACCAAAAATTGAGGCAGGAATCCTGCACGTGGTGCTATGAAACAAAGGGAGCCCATCTCTACTGGAAGCGAGACATCGAAGTATGAAGGCTCGAAACCTTTGGGGATTCCTTCAAATATGACCAAATCTGCACTCAACTTTTGTCCATACGAATAATCTCGAAGCGATATCGGTTGGTCCATGAAAACAGTGTCGAGATCAAAGTTTAGAGGAGTTTGCAGTTTGTCTAAAACTTTGTTGATATCCATCATGAACTCTATATTGGCACACTCTAAAGGAATAAAGAACACCGCTTTCTCATGTTCCTTGATCTTCAGGACGAAATTTTTTATGCTTGTATTGTCAGACCATGAAAATTCAAAACCAGCATCACCTGTATATTTGAGAATCTTATCGTTAAATGGATCATACCTGTAGCAAACTCTTTCGAGACAAACAACGGTTTTAAATCCTCGAAAAATACGCCACACGAACCTGAACAATGAGATTAAGTCACACGCCGGACTTCCATATTTATCGGAAGGTGGCGATCTCCGAGAAGTTCTGAACTGAAAATCCGAAACTCTTCTTTCCTGCAGTATGAAGAATATCAAGTTACTTTCACCATTGAAAATGCTATCTGCGTATAAAGGTCGGGTTAGATTCCATAGTTCATCCGAAAGTATAGAACGATATTTTAGCTCACGATCCGTTATCGATACGTTAATATCGCAATGATTCTTGAAAGCGGACCTCGGGATACCTGTGCTCGACTCAAAGCGAACGCAATACCTTGGCAAAACGGTCGCAGTGGATGAAGGACTGGATAAATGTGTGCGAAAGCTTTGAGATGAAACTGTCTTGTTTCCTCTTTCTTTCCGATTAGCGAAGTCCAAAATCAAACTTGGGATTTCCTCACAGTTGTTCAAAAGGAATAAAATGTTCTTAGCTCGATTCTGAGAAATGCAGTTCTCCATGTCAATTTGATGATCGATTAGTATCGTTTGGATCAAATTTTTGTGCAGTAGTAGAATCTATTCTCCGGTCGGGAAGTTTTGATTTAGGTTTGCAATGTGAAAAAACGGAGCTGCTAAGCTTGTTTTAAGGGTCGCAGAGCATACCTTGAAGATGAATTCAGATTCTGTGATTGGTATTCTGTAGTTGTCTGGATTACCTTGAAGACTGGAACCGACACTGGAACACTGGATCCAAAGGAACAAGGTTGTGAGGCTCACCTTGAATGTTTTGTCTTTGAACATGATTTCAGTGTAGATAAGGAAATACTTAGAGGAATTTGCAGGACTATTAGTAGGTAGGTACTGAAGGTTTCTAACAGTGTGAAATCTTTACAAGTTTCGTTAACTTGTTTTTTTACGATTCAACGATGAACCTCTCTATCAAGTCGTCATTTTCTCAAGGCAAAACTTCTTTACATGCTTTGTATCGGTGAATTATGAATAAACCCATAGAAACCACGCATAAAATATTTACGTGTATTTGTCTAATATGATGAAGGGAAGGTTTGCCATCATTATTGTTGTTATATTTGTGGCCATAAATCCTTTTAATGAGCTGTTGCCCTGTGTCAATGTGGGTGTTGTGGGAAAGGACGGAGATAGGGGCTAAAGTCACGTGTTAACCCCTTCTGCTTTCCTTTTCTAAGGCACATGAGTGTAAATGGGAGGAGAGAGAGAGAAACACAATTTACTGTACCTACAATGATCCGAATAGATTCTGAACTATTGAAGCGTTTTTTTACTCTCCGGAATCCGCACCGGTGCAATAACCCGGAGTTTTTGGAGCTGCTCCGAAGCTGTCTGGTGCAGCACCGGTCAAGTGTTGAAGCTCCGGAGCTCCAGCTCCAGTGCATGTCGTGCCGCAGTTCGCATCACGCTGGCAACGCCGCATCACTTTTATTCACATTGCTCTGGCAGCGTCGCATTATCTGTGATCATCTATAAAACCAGATAACTTCTAATCATGCCTTCCGCGCGCCCTATTTTTGTGTTCTCTCTCTCTTTTCTCTCTTTCTAATTTTAATATGGTATTAATCCGCAAGGCCTTAAATAGGATGCGAACTCCTTTCTTTTTGGGGCATCCTCTCTTCAGCTCTCGCTAGAGACACTTGGTCACTGCTGCGTGATTATAATAATGCTCAAATATTATGCTCAATATGAACTTATGCTCTAATTTATTAATGCTATTTGGTAAGGTTTCTATTTATTTTTTCATCTTTCTTTCTGTGATATTTTTATTAAACTTGTTATTTCTCTGTTAATTCTCATCTTCTGACTCCGGTTTAGTTTTCCTTTTTCACTTTTAATTCTTAAATTTAAATTTCTTTTTTTATTATATTTTGTTGAGTCGCTGTTGGAAAAATAATATGTTTTCCGCCCAGACCAGTCGCTGTTGTTCTTTCGATTTGATCCGTGCATACCAGTCGCTGTTTTATTACGCGCTGACCGGTCGCTGGATCGATACATCGATAGTTCGTACGTGCTGACCAGTCGCTGGATTGTTTCATATTAATTTTCCGTACGTGCAGACTCTCAAAATTATTTATTTTTTTCTCCCTCTCTTTTAATTCTTTTTTTATGCATTCTGTCACTGGCTGATAAGTCGCTGTGCAATCTTTGTTTTTCCGTGCAGACTAGTCGCTGTTGTTCTTTCGATTATTTCCGTGCAGACAGGTCGCTGTTGTTCTTTCGATTATTTCCGTGCAGACAAGTCGCTGTTGTACTATTTGATTTATCGTTCCGCGCAGACCAGTCGCTGTTGCTCACGCAACGTGCTGACCAGTCGCTGGCTCGATAAATCGATAGTTCGTACGTGCTGACCAGTCGCTGGATTGATATCGATAGTTCGTACGTGCTGACCAGTCGCTGGATTGATATCGATAGTTCGTACGTGCTGACCGGTCGCTGGACTCACATATGATTGTTACGCGCTGACCGATCTTCCGCGCTGACTTTTGCTATTTTTTTATATAAACTAAGTCTGTTAATTTATCCACGTAAAATAAAATTTATGCGTGCCGTTTCCTTCGAGCTAGGTCGGTTCCGTCGATAGTTCTTCGATCTATCGATGGATGGTCACTCTATTTTTCACCATCAGGCCGCGGCACGTCAGTGCATCGGTCTTCAACTCCGATACACTGGAGCTTGCACCGGAGCAGCTCCAGGCGCATCGCACCGCTAATAAAACAACACTTCGGTGCGCTTCGGTGCTGGAGCACCGGAATAAAAAAACACTCCGGTGCACTGGAGCAACTGGAGCTGCACCGGTGCGCGCTCCGCAGGATAAAAAAAACGCATCATATTGGGACTATGTTACTGTTGCACACTTTTTCTGTATGCGAACTTTCTGTTAGGAAGGTAGATTCACAGAGTAACTAGCCACCAGAGAAGTGATTAACGGCTAATTAATGGTACCTGGTTGTTGTAACCATCCATCAATCAACGGTTTGTACCTAACCTCATTCTTGATGGACTGTTCTGTTCTATGACTATGTAGACCAAAGAGTAAACAAGAGTCGCAATTGAATGGAAGGCCTGCGTGGTCAACGTAGATAAGGGATCGGAACGCGGGCTGGCCTCTGATTGGCTGCAACGCGTGGAGCGAAAATGACTCGGGGTATAGGGAAAATAACACGGGATTTTTGTTCCGGGGCGTTTATCTCGAAACCTGTGCAAAATCGTATGTAATCAATTTATACGAGTCGATTCAGCAGATTTTTCCGAACAATTTGATAGGTCATAAGTGCCACTTTATTGCAAATTCGAAAAAACTGTTTCAGTTTAAAAGTACGCACAATAGTGTGATTACATGATTGGCGTGTGTTTGAGCAGTGTTTGAGTAACTCACTATTGTGGGTACTTTTAAACTGAAACAGTTTTTTCGAATTTGCAATAAAGTGGCACTTATGACCTATCAAATTGTTCGGAAAAATCTGCTGAATCGACTCGTATAAATTGTTTCGATACGATTTTGCTTAGGTTTCGAGATAAACGCCCCGGAACAAAAATCCCGTATTATTTTCCCTATACCCCGAATCATTTTCGCTCCACGCGTTGCAGCCAATCAGAGGCCAGCCCGCGTTCCGATCCCTTATCAACGTTGACCACGCAGGCCTTCCACCTTCCATTCAATTGCGACTTTACTCTTTGATGTAGACTATCGTTATTCTTAGCTATCTAAAAGTTAATTCGTATAAGTCTTGTTTTTATATCTAATAAAAGAAATGAAATCCTTAACTCGGTACTCTTCAGTTCATTATCGTTCTCCAGTATAACTTCTTAACACTGGTGACAATAGTTTGGCTGGTTCCAAAGGAAATTCATTTCTTATTGGCCACTTCTTGATGGAGTGACAGTATTATTTGATGGGAATCTCCCATTATTTAGTACAGTGCCCAAACATCGCCATTATGGCCGCGTGTTGAAAAGCATTTTATGAGTGTAAGAGTAAATTTCGTAAGTTTTGAGTGCTACCAACGTTATTTTTGGACTTTTGGAGGTTTTACCAACGGAACGACCCTCAAAATACCCGTAGCGAAAGTGCGCAACAGTCCCATTGCATAAACTGAAGCTCAAATTGACGTTTAACATCGGTTCTTACTGAATCACATAACAGCTCAAGGTAACAAATGAAACTGAAAGTTGAATCAAAGCGATGCAAAGCACTGTGGCTACTTTCTTCTTTAAATGGCACACAATCAATAGTGGTCAAAAGTCAGCTTCTATGCTTACACAACTCTCTTATCATTTATTTAATTTTGACCACATGCTTCGTCCAATGCCGGCGCATGCAACGTGGCAATGTTGCATTTAGTCCATTTAAAATCATGAAAAAGGTCGAGATATTCGAGGTGTTTAATGCACTGCTTCGAATCAATATTTTACGTGGATTTACATAGTTGCAACGTTGCCAGATTGCACGCGTCGCTGCTGGCTTGATAGCAGACCGAAAACTGTTCTGATAAGCACTCCACCTGCTGTTCGATAGCTCATAAAAGAAATTTTGCAATGCTGTAAAGTGGCGGCGCTGACTGCACGCACACGAACGCAATCCGCTCAACTTAAAGGTTTGGACGGAAGCGGGTCGCGTGGGGACTCGGAAACGCACTCGCACCTAAAACAGATTCCAAACTGAACCACCCCCCCTTCTCCCACACCCAGCCCCCAGCCTCCCCCTCACAGTCACCCCCATCCACGCCCCTGCCCCGTCCTCGTCGTCCATCTAACCTCTCATTCCTCTTTCCCGCGCCTTTTTTCTGCCAGGCATCGATCTTTTGCAAACCACCGCTTCGCCGTATCGCTCACGCTCGCACCAACCAACGAATAACCAGTTTCTACCAGAGAGTGCGGAGTATTCCATCGACCGCATTCACAGAACCTACATCACCGCGTTGAGCACAGAGCACAGACGCACCTGAATTCTTTTCCCACAATTCCACCCCCTCTTTACCCGATACAACTCCGCTGCGGTCCCGCGTCTCTCCCCCGCACTTTCGGGGATTCAGTTTCGGGGGAAAGGGGGCGGGGGTTTATTTTTAAATCACGCGCGGACGGACTTCGCGCGGTAAGTCCGGTAAATGTTTACTTTCCATCCGCGGAGTCTATTTTAAAAGTTTTTTCTGTGCAACAATCCATGCCAATGTTTCCACTCCGTTTATACTATAGCGGAGTATAAGTGGCCAGCGGTGAGTGGTGAGTGTGGCCGAATGGGAAGCCGATGAGAATGGTCCGCCGTGCGGTGTGTGTGCGGGGTGCGAGGTGATGCATGCGCTGCCCCGCGATCGCCGCAACCGCCCAAGTCCAAGTGATGTCCTCGTGCTGTACGCTTTTGCTGTTGGCGCCTCGTCGCATCGTTGTCAGATGCTGAGGAAATAATAAAGCTTTTTTTTCGCGAATGATCTGGCTTGCATTCCTGACCCGACAGAGTTGTTGGAAAACAGCAGCCATCATCGGGCTCATTGATGACCCTTCCGTCCACACTGCATGGACGCGTATATATGCTGTTTGGTCGGCAATGCGCGATTTTGGTTCCTCATGCCCTCAAGAATGTTCCATGAAAGTTTCATGCTGATACCTCAACCTAGTAATCAAGTAGAAGTTTTTCCGGTTCATACCATGGGTGTAAATCATGAATAAAACTTCAAACGCATTTTTCCCAAAACTCGATTTTCCGTGATATGCTGTTTGGCCGGAAAGGTCCTCATATGACTCTCACCTCACGCGCAGAGTAGTACAGATGAAAGAGTATTTTCGCGACTACCCGAACTTCGAATTTTCATGATAGGGTTGACCACTGCTAACCTTTGAGAACAAATGCATGATGCTTTTTCCGGATATTGAGGACATCTAAATCATAAGAATCGTATCTGAACCCCTTTATTTTGTGGGCCGCACAGATGAGCCCGATAATTTTAATGCCATTACCATTCAAAACTAAGTCGCATTTTTCCGTTTGAAGGTTACATCGGGCTATCACATGATTCACCAAAGACCATTTGCGAAAATACGCTTAAAATCCCCAATATTTACGACGAAACACACCAGTCATCACTCGAATGAGCCCCAAAAAACGTCTGGTCGGGTATAAAAGTAAAATTTGAGTAAAATACAAAATCGATGGATCAGGCTCCCACGATCCACACGATGATTCGCGGAAATACCCTTATAATATACTTTCAATTATATTCGCATAAATTATGAGAGGTAGCTTATTTCTCGTAAAAACAATCGTTACGATGAGTCTGTTGCAAACGTTTGCTCCTTCTGAATGAAAAGTTGATTACTTTGTTAAATTGCATGTCAGAAAACGACCCCCCCTCCAGTTAGGCATATTAAGGCTTCCAAATCATCTTCTTAATAACAACTAATAAGAAGAAAAGGCAACAAGAAACGGGACTGCAATGGTGGAAAACGTACGTAAAATCTGGGTTGAAGATACTGAGCCTAGATTTTTGCAGGTATACAACAAGCAACACAAGAAATGAGTGTTTCGGAGGTATCATCTCGTGCGTACCGTATTGAATGACCTTGCGCTGATATCTTTGTTCCCAAAATTACGATGTTGTGGTACCTAAGTCTTGCATGATTTGACTCGTGGCATGGCGTCCGGTGAGTCATCATTTGAATGAAAGCTGGAAAACTGAACGTTTGTGGTAATTACTTTCATGGTACCGTTTAAGATGAGCGCCTTCAATTTCGAATGTAGGCATAATAATTACCTTCCTGTAGAAATAGCTATTGATTGCTATAATTATATTTAAAACTATTGTTTTTATCAACGGTTATTTGGGGGTGCTGTTCAGCTTTGTTTGTCGTGTTTTTGTGAATTATTAAGTTGGCTGGAGCAAATAATATTTTTGTTTTTGTTTTTGTTTTTTTTTTTTTTCAAATAAGAAATTTAGGAGTTCTCTCTCCCCATAACTAGAGTAGAGCCCATTAGACAAAATAGGAAGGAAAAAGAAGAGGAAAAAATATGGAAGGGAGAAGAGTTCAATTCATGCAGTCCCTCTGAGATAACTACTTCTCAATCAAATCGTAAAATCTTGTCATTTCGGCTGTGATTTGAACTTGAGACCTTGAGGTTACTGGCCAGTTGCGCTAATCATGCACCAGACCATGGCCGAGGCCGATCAGATATTTAGAGGCAATCCGGGGTGGAAGGACCATTAAAACTAGTTAAAAACAAAAAAAAAATTAATGGACATTTTGAAAAAAATTGACATGTTTCCATAAATTGCGGTCGTAATGTACTATCAACCACAAAAGTTTTGTCAAACTTTTTGCTGCTACTATTACAACAAGTTTTGATGCCACAAAGGTACTAAATTTTGACAAATCTCTCCTACCCTTACGATTAAAGATGGTTGAATGATTATTTCAATCCGTCAATTCAAAAACTACACAGCCAGCAAACAAAGACAGGCGCGGGAAAGAAAAGATAAAGCCGAGACTTAACGAGCCAAAGCAATATTGCGAAACGGGCGCAGACAGGAGGGAAAAGGAGAGTCAACCACTCACCAGTCATAGAGGGGAAAGAGGGCTAAGAGAAGCCAAGCGCAGAAAGCAGCTGATTAGGGAGGAGGAAGGGGGGGGGTGTTCGCAAAAGACAGAGCATCAAAGTATTGAAAAAAAAAGCAGGGAAGTCTGAGTGTACTTTTTAGCCTAAGTCAAAGGGTCGGTCGCTGACGAAAGAGTTTGCGTTCCCTGCGACGAAACACGGCGGAGGATCTGGTTCCTCGTTCGACGGGGGAAGCATCGCACTCGGAGTTGCATTATCCGCGAATCCGGATTCATCCGGATTGAGCGGTTCGAAGTGGTTCCTCGGGGGTGCAGACGGTAGGTACTACGGCTCGCGTCCTCGCGAGCTGAGTCAGCAATACGGCGCGGGAATTGGGAATCGGGAAATGGGAAGAGAGAAAGGGATGCTTTGGGCTTGGCGGTGGAAGCAGCGGCACCCGTTCGCTCCTCCGTCCGTCCCCGTATGAGGTGAGCGTAGCCACGCGCAATTTGGGGCTCACGCTCACGGGTCCTGCGTTTTTCATGCTGTCTGCGTCCCAGGGCTGCCGTTTTGCGTATAATCAATGCTATTTTTCAATTCACCGATGATTCCACCGGTTGAGAAAAGATTACACAGTTCAGTTCAGTGTATGACTGTAATGCACAAAAATACTCTGATCTGTAATCTTTTCTCAACCGGTGGAGTCATCGATGACTTTAAAAAACTTGCGGATATTTTAATTAATTAACGGGGTTTCCACCGATTGAGAAAAGATTACAGATCAGAGTATTTTCGTGTATAGCAGTCATACACTGAACTGAACTGTATAATCTTTTCTCAACCGGTGGAGTCATCGGTGAAGAGAAGAAATAGCATTGATTATACGCAAAACGGCAGTTCTGCCGCGTCCAGCGCTTTGACTCCCGCGTCCAGTATTTAAAGAGCCAACAAGCTGTACCAAAAGAGAGGATTTATGGGACGTGATTTTGAAAGACCAAGGAGGCAGCCATAGAGGAAATCTCTTATTGGACATTTTTGCGCGAGCTCGGTTTGGTTTGCCTCATTTCTTTTTAACCTTTAAAATCTTGAAAAAAAAAGCTGTGACAAATACATTTGAAATTGGTCGTAAACGATAGTGCAAGGGTTTTAGAGTGGCTATAGAAATCGACATAACTGTTTCTTTTAGAAGGATGACAGAAACAAACAAAAACTCTTAAAATTCTGTGTCCCATTAAGACACTTGCGCACTTTCATTAATAACCAAGTTCCACTGATTTAATGGGGCTCTTGCAAACTTTTGCTATAAGTAAATAAATAGTCCAATCTTATGTCAAGACCAGCAAAAATCACGAAATTCACAATATAAAAGTGTAAAATTCAGTAATAAACTCACATAACTGTTATAATAGCAAGATATGGCAATGGCGGTTTGACGCAGGTATCATGGGAGATTCCTGTCTATTATCACAGAGTAATACAATCAGAACGGAAACTCCCATAAGAGCCAATGGAAGCAAGTTTGGAATTTAATGGCACCAATAGGCAACGCTGTAATCCTATATCCCAACATGGCGGACGTGTGTGATTTGTGTTGAAACTCATTTATTTCTGTAAATTCTGGAAAGAAATCTTAAGTTTCCGGCCTCACTTTTATTCTTTTGGCATTTCAGAACGAAAATTTTGCGGATCACGTCCTATATTTTTTTTCGCGTACGCGAAACGACTTTGCTTCAAAATCCGACAGAGTTTCCGTTCTGATTGTATAATTCTGTGCTATTATGTCACTTTTTCTACGGAAACTCAGAGATATGTCTCAATTTAGATAGGAATCTCCCATGATACCTGCGTCTATCCGCCATTAAGCCAGATTCTGAGAGTGAATTTCGTGATTTTTTTAGTGTGCTCATCGTCGTTTTTACAGGTTTTTATGCAAGAATCAACTCTTCAATCCCCTGCAGCAAAAGTTTGCAAGAGCCCCATTATACTCGTACAATTTTTGATTTAAGGGTAAAAAAAAAAAAAAAAAAATAAGGCAAACAAACCAGAATCAAATCGTCGATGCTGTCACTTTTTGAGATAGGACATACAACCATGTACTAGCCCATCTACAGGTATAGCTCGTTGCAGTGGCGTCGCGTGCTATCTGGCAACAAATGTGCCTCCTCCATTTAAAAGCATTCAATATATCGAATTTACCGTGTGCACTGTGCACCCCCTGAATTCGATCTTTTACATGAGTTTAAATGGGTAGAATACAGTGTTGCCAGATTGCACGCGACGCCACTGGCTCGCTTATAAGAGCAAGACGAGTAGACGTGACTCGCGAGTCCCTTTAATTTAGAGGGTAAAGACAAAGTTAAATCATAGGCACCGGCATTTGGATACGTAATTTTGCACATTTGTTCACAACTATTTCTAATGGAGTCTTTGTTTGTTTACATTCTGAGGGCTGTTGCTCATAGTTAAAGCTTATTGCCATCAAGTTTCCAACAAAATGGTGTAATCTTTCACTGATGCCTTCGCTGATCGACAAGTATTTGTGCTTTTAAAGATTCTTTTTGTGATTAAAATTAACAGCTCCGTCGATAATAATTAACTCTTTTACCCGCAAAACACCGTGTGTAAACAAATGTGCAAAATCGCATCCAATGGCGATGACTATAGAGCCTTGATACTATCTTGTCTTAGAGTTCGGTTCTGAAGTTCAGTCGCAACTTACCGAGAATCTTTGGCGAATTTTCAATTTTCATTCGTTCAAATTAATATAAGAAAAAGCTTGCCTGCAACTTTGACTTTTTAATTTTAAAGCGTATTTTCTTAAAAATCCAACGCTTAAATTCTTGTTCATTTGTTTTTACTCCGTAATGAGAGGAATAAAGTTGGAAAATTCCAAAGATTATCTGTCATGGTGCGCCTATCCCTTCTAAAACGACCTCTCTGGCACTCTATTGTATAGATAAAAATATACGGTTTTAGTGCAAATTCGACGGTTAGCCAACAATCACATCAATAATGCACTCATCGGTCGCGATCAGCTGTAAAAAAAACTCGCGTAGCATTCCAAATTATGTATATTTCACTCCAGCTCTCCAATTATATCTCACGCTCATCCGCAATTTCACAGAGAAGGATTATAAATTAGCGCTTCCCCTCCACATATATCAAAGTCGGAATCAGAGCATTAGAATTAAATCATCTTCAAAAAAAAAACAAAAACAAAAACAAAAACCAAAAAAAAACAAACAATGCGATTGTTCCCAAGTGCAAACAAAAAGGGGAAGTAAACTCATCAGAGGTTTTGTTAAAAAACTCCTTCAAAATGTCTTGACGCAACACCATATAATCGGCTAAGTTTGATTGTAAATAGATTCTCGGAAGTCGTCGTGTTTGTATATTCGCGCAATTTATTCGTTTCTCTAGAAAAGTGTAGTTGTATTAGTATACAATTAAGTCACAGTCAGTGCCTGATACTCATTTTCTCTTGATTGTGGGGGGGGGGGGGGTTTGTAGAAAAACGAATCTTTAACTTACTCGAGGAAGTGGAATGGGTATACTGCGATTACTGAACCTGTTATTCAAGAAGAATAAAACGGAATATTCCGAAATCATGCGTTATAAATGTGAAATTGAATTGAAGAAAAAGAAATAAACGACGAAAATAAATAAGAGGAAAAAAGCTGAATTTACAGGGTCGTGAAAACAAAATGTTTTCGGTCGTGAAAAAAGCAAGAATGCATCCAAAAATAATTTTCAGAGATCGTTATCAACTAATTGATCATCTTTCCCCCCCCCCTTTTCCCTCTCACTACCCCCTCCTCCTCCCAAAACAACAAATACCTGGATATTTTAGCTGTTGTGCTGAGAAGTATGAGTTACACATATACATAATGGGGTATATAGATGCAAGGATCTAAAATTGGGTGTTTTTTGTAAAGAAAATAAAAATATACTTAATGAGTTGAGAACTAAAGTGCCTTTGGTTTTTTTCCCCAAGTGTCCCCGTTTCGGAGATATGCATATATACTCGTATATTATAAAGTTGCGAAGAATTGTGTGTGTTTGTGACTTCACGACGCGGAATTCTCATTTAAACAATGTATTTTGGGTCAAAATTGCATCTTCGGAACTATAACCTAGTTAGAAACCAAAAGCATCCTTTTTTTAAAGCTCACCAAGTACTAACATCTGCGCTTACTAAAAAACATCAACATCCAGACCCTTGCAACTGCCCTTTTACATATGGAAGTATATCCTGGTAGACATTTTTATAACCTACTTCAGTAATGAAAAAAGAGCTTTTAAAGAGCTTATTTACTGTTTTCAGGTATTTTGGAGTCGAAGAGTATTACTACTTAATAGTATTCCTTAAAAAATATAAAAATCTTTGGAAAATGATTGCCATATCAAGGCGACGGTTTCGATTAAAAGGACTTTCTCTCGGAGGCCGTAGTACATAGGTATAACTATATGAGTGCATGTACTTAATTTTTTTTTCCAACGAATTTTTATCCAAAGATACCGCATCTATATAGACAAATAGTGATCGGAAACAATGACTCGCCTTTTTCACCACCCATTTAACCTATTCCTGTCCTCCTTCCGAGAGGTTTGGATCAAGCTCTTGTTTTTATTCACATATTTTTTCTCCTCTCTCCGCCGCGTTGAAGATAATAAAGGATGAATCTAGCGTGAATGTCAAAAGTTTTCATCGCATTCACAATGTCGAAGAAAAATGATTTTTCCAAAGGTCGGACAGAAATGCCAAGAGAAAATGTCAGCCATCGCAATTGTTCCCGCGGAAGGCGGGCGGACCGGGAGGGGGGGAAGCTGGTGCTGCACGCTTCGCAAAAATACAATTTGCCACCTGAAAGAGTGGTAGTAATATGCATTGTACAGTGCACAGGTTAGTAATCTTAATTTTCAGCTCATTTCCCCCACGTTCTCGTAAATCGGTCTCGAGCAATAACACGATGATCAGCTCTTTCATAAAAGAGAAAGACGGCTTTTCATGAGACAGGTCGACGCTAAATTCCTTTTAGACGGTTTCAGTGACGACGTCATCCGATAACAAATTCGTTAAGCGTTCTCTATTATCTCCCTCACTCTTGTGTGAACCCTCTGTATAGTGTGTACCTACTGCTATCTCACTCTCATCGCTAAATTCCTTTTTTTTTTTTTTGGCAGAGATGAATTTCTCGAATTATTTCAATGCGATTTTGAGGAGAAAGGGTTGTGAAACTAGTATGCCTAAAAACGAAATTTTACACTGGAAAAAGATTGAGCTGTACATACAAGATGACCACGTAAGATTGAGAAGGAAAATGGCGTTTCGAGTCAACAAAGCTTCAAAATTTCAAATTCTGCTACGCACCATAAATGTACCGGCTCACACAAAAATGTCATAACTCAACTCGCTTAATTTTTAGTATTCATCCATGCAATTTTTAGTGTATACTCTTTTTGTCACCCCTGTGCAGGCTGTTTATGAACAATCGTATCGTAATGCTATATCCAGTCGATGATCGAGTGCGTGTTATCTTATGGGTGGTGCCATTTCGATAGGGTTTTATTCTGATAGAAACCCTCCTATCTCTGCGGAAATTCGCCGATGACTCTTGAGCTATCGGAGAATTTCCGCAGAGATGAGAGGGTTTCTATCGGAATGAAATCTACCGAAAAGGCACACTCCATAAGATAACACGCACTCGCATCGACACGAAAGCATTACGCGCCACGATCGTTCATAATCAGCCTGCTGGCTTGGCCGCATGAGTTTTCACTGATTCACATAGCCTAAGAAGCCGACTTATTGTTTCTTACACCACGTCCCACAGTGAGGGATATGGCCAAAATAGCTAGATATAAGTAAAAAAAAATCAGTGTGATCAAAATGAGGTAAAATTGGTCTTAAAATGATAGCTGAGATTATGCTGATCACGAATGTATGTATGCATCAATGTTACGATTTTATGATGAGGTAAATAGTTACAGAGCTTGAAATCTACCCTTGATTGTGGTATTGATGCACTCTCCATAAGATAACACGCACTCGACCATCGACTCGATAGCTTTACGATGCGATCATTCAATCAGCCTGCTGTATTCAAAAAATGTGATGCAAGCAAAAAGTGCCTGAGTGAGCTGAGGGCAATTATGCACCCTCCCTCTTAATTGAGACATCGAAAATGATGTCTGTTAATCGAATGTTGGTCGCTTCTTTTTCGGAACAAAGTCGGAAAAAACACCTTTGCTCGGAACAAAGGCGCTGTGTTTGATTGGTGGTTGAAGAAGTGATGGAGGAGATGTTGCCGTCGAAACAAAGTTTCATTGTTCGCCGAAATTCGAAACTAGAAACTCCTCACATAGCTCTCATTGATCCACGCCATTTTAACTCCCATCTCCCCATCCCCCTCCCCATCCCCCTCTCCTCCCCCCTCCTCTCCCCCCTCCCCACCCTCCGCCGTGCTGCCAAAAGATACGGGTCAGTAAACCAAGTGAGAGAAGCGTGCCGCGCCGCTTCAAGTCAAACATCAAGTATCAGAGGAACGCGAACGCGAACGCGCGAGCTGGTCTGGTCCGGTGACGAAAACTCGGAAAAACTGGAAAAGGAAAGTAGCAATGAACTAAAAGCTTGTGCGTGCTCCTGAGTACAGTGGGTCAAAACTTACAATTTCCCGCCTAAAATTTTGCGCATAAAAATCAAGCTTATGAACACTAAAAATAGCAAAATAACTTAAAAATGTGCAAAAGCGCATCAATGTTAGAGCTTGAAATGAGTCAAATAACATGGATTTCTTAAGAAACAATCAAGACTAAAATGCTTTTAAAGCAAAAAGAAACAACTTATTATGATCGGAAAAATTCATGTTTCGATCCAGTGTGCTGCGCCTTCCACTGATGAAGTATACATGGCTTTTATCGCTAATCTCGACGTCAAAATGTCACAATATAGGCCCATCCTATATGGCTTCATTGATCAAAGAGAGCTGTTACGTGTAGATTCAACATGTGTCATCCCATACGAAGGCGCGTCAAATGATCGTCCAACATGATTGCGTCATTCTGAACGCCTTTTCAAGACAAAATCCGTTGTTATAGTTGTTAGGATTCCTACTGGGGCAGATTTACGGGAAAAGGGCTGACTTTGCCGTCTTTATCGAGGCCTTATTATCAAAAACCTGCTCGCAACATATCCCCCCCGGTTCTTCCACTCAAATTCGGCTGATATTGATATACATAGACATCATTTGATGAACGCACCCAGTAGTAAAATTCAGGGGCTCGTAACATATCCTATTTATCGATAAAACCTTCATAATAACGCTTTCAATACCAGATACATTTCTCAGTAAAAAATAGAATTTCGACCAGGGTTGATTCAGATAGAAATTGTTCACCTAAATTATTGTGCATATCAATTTGTTTGATCTGCCATAAGGATTCATGTGAATGAGCGAGCGTCCTCTGTAGTAACCGTGGTGAGTGAAAGGGTTAACTAGGAGAAAATAATCTACATCTTTTGTCTGCCGTCTGTGGGAGCAAATGGGATTAAAACGGCGGTGATCATTAGTTTATGCGCCGCCACTGCAGTAAGAATGAATGCACTGAAGAAAGTGAAAGTGTAAATTTTACCTTTAGATGGTCCCTTTATCTTTTAGCAATGGGGCAATTGCAAGGATCTGAAATTTCGTGTTTTTTATAAAGAAAATGGTAGTTTCTGATGAGTTGAAAACAATGGTGCCTTTGGTTTTTTCCTAAGTGTCCCAGTTTTGAAGACACACACGTGTAAAGTTGTAAAAAATCGTGTGTTTAGTGACGTCACTACGCGGAATCCCCATTTAAAATAATGTATTTTGGGCCAAAATCTCATCATCGGAGCAATGGGACTTAATTAGAAACCAAAGGCATCTTTGTCCTCAGCTCATCAAGTACTTTAATTTTCTTGATAAAAAACACAACATTTCAGAACCTTGCAACTGCCCCACTCGGATGGTTAAAAAAACAATTATAGAATCGTGAATATTAACCGTATGACTGTAAAAATTAACACCATGACTGTTAATAATACCAAATAGTCCGCGTATTATTTAACCATCGCGCTGTAAGTATTTGCTACACAAGGCGGAGTACCTATAACCATTTATAAAGGTAAAATTAACAGTGGCGTAGCGTGCAATTTGGCAACGTTGAATTGTGTCCATTTAAACCCATAAAAAAGTCGAATGTAAAAATGATCATTGAACACCCAATAGTTCGATATTTTTAATGGGTTTAAATGGACGAACTGCAACGTTGCCCAATTGCACGCCACGCCACTGAAAATTATCCCTTCCACTTTTTTCAGTCTGCGTGACCTTGATTACATTATTAATCGGATGACTATAGTTATCGGGATTAAATCTACTAACAATACTACCTTTCTTCTCTCACAATCGATCTGAATGGTATATTTTTCTTGCAGTAGGTACTCACCAGAAATTCGATGCGGAAACAGAAATTAATATGTGTGTCCAAAAGAGTTTCAAAGGGTCCTGATATCCTGGACGTCCAAGTTGGAAAATCATCAGCAAAACCTGGGAAAAAATCCACTCGTCACGGCTTCACGGCTACTCGCTTTGACACTTTACGGGTCCGCATTTCAATGTCTTAAAAAACCGAATTGATATTTTTTATGGATGGATTTTTGGGGAAAACTCTCCTTGCAACGAACTATAAGTTCAGAGGGAGGGGGATCACTGTAAAATACACACTTTGAGTTAAGCGAACTTCGAATTATCGGAATGAATTCTGATTTGGGAAACAACTATAACTGGGAGGAAAAATGACACAACTGAAATAATTAAAAAAAAAGAAAGAAAAACCGCATTTGAAAATTTTACACGCTTTGAGTGGAGCTGACTTTAGACTGGCAGTATAAATTCTGAGCTTAGCGCCTGCAAAGCGCAGGATACGCAATCTGAGGACTGATGCAATACTTCAAGTTTATTACTACAAAATACGAAAAAAGCTTGTCCGGAGAAAAGGAAAAATCAACGCGATTTCAGGCGCTCCTTTTTAATGCATCGATATTATAATAGATCGATTTTTGCTTTGTTATTGGGATTATTAATGAGTTATTAGTATTTCAGCAAATTCATGTTGTTAGGACGTCAAGGTGTACAGTCGTCAGTCGGGGACAGGAAAAAAGTCAGACGGCTGTTGGAGGTAGGCCTACCCGCAATACTTACCTATACATATATAAATGAAAGTAGAATTGCAGGTGGCATACCCCGCCTATCTATTACCAACGCCAAAATCTACATGTAGGTATAAGGTGCGAGTTTTCTGACATTCTATTTGTCTATGCAAGGATTTAACTATGCAAGAAATGAGTCAACCTACTTCGACTTTCCTCCTGAGAAGTATTCGAGAATACGTTTCTTTCTGTTTTATTTTCTTCCTGAGCAGGTTTAACCCTATTAGTACCAAAGTTTAATTCGTAAACCGTCTATGGTTACAATTATTATTTGTATTGACAATTAAAAGAACGTGCGAACTAGAAGGAATTTCTTCAGAATGCTTTGTTGAGCGCCTTCAATTGGCGGTGTAGGCCAAAACAAGTACAACTAAGTAGGAATATTTATCTACTCCCATGATTTGAATAAGCGCGTGGTGAGTTGACTGATTATAAACTTGGCTCTGAAAGGGTTATGGACCTGCTCAAAGAAAGGAAAAAGAATATGAAACTGCCCTCTTTCTTTTCAGGAGGTAAGAATTGCAATCCTTCTAAACAGTTAGATTCTAAAATTCAAAATGACATTTTTTTTTTGTTTTTTTTTTGTTTTGTTTTTTTGTTTGTTTTTGTTTTTTGTTTTATAAGAAAACATGTTAACATTTTGTTTGTTTGTGATGACTCCTCTCACTATCAACGGCTCCTCAGAGTTTGGCTTATGTAGGCCACCTTTAGCACCTGCAATGCTTAATTTCATTGAGATAAGCAAGTATTGTGGATAGGCCTACCGCCATGATCTGACCCACTTCTTTTTCGTCCCCGACTGTAAATACATCCCAACGTTTCAAAAATAACTTGAATTTGCAAAAATCATTATAATAGTCCAAGTAACAAACCAAAAATCGAGCCGATTATAATCGACGGAGAGCCTGAAACCAGTGGCGAGGCGTGCGATTTGGCAACGTTCCTTTCCCCCATTTAAACACATTAGAAAGGTCGAAATGCCTGGTCATCGCCGATGACTGGAGCGTTCGACTTTTTAGGTGAATTTAAATGGAGAAAATACATTGTTGTCAAATTTCACGCTTAATTCGCCACTGCCTGAAACGGATCGAAGGAGAGCCTGAAATAATTGATTTATTTTTTTTCTGAGCAAGCTTTTTAGTCATATATGTATTGCAGTAATAAACTTGGTGGGTTGCATTGCTTCATACAAGGCAAGGCTACTTATGAGTAGCTGTAAAAAATGGGCAGTTTATACAGGGTGTTAAGAAAAAAAGTTTCCACTGCGGTTTTTTCGAAAACGGCTGCGAATTTTGAAAAACGGCCAAACACGTATCCAATAATATTGAGGGGGACTCATTTTGGGGGGTTATTTTTTTCGGCGCCCCCCTGGGAGGGGCGGGGGAGGGGGTCACTTCCGTTTTTCTTATAGGAGCCCTATTTTTTTATTTCAGAATCTGAAAGAACATAAAAAAAGAAATGTTTTGGCGCAAACCGAAGGTCGATATCGTTTTTAGTTTTCGATATATCGAAGGTCAAAGTTCGATACGGACCTATTTTCAAAAAATCATTACTCCACTTTGAGATACCGAAATTTAAAAAACTAGGGGTCTAAAATACTCCAAAAAGCAAGCCCATTTTAGAAAAAAATATGAATTTGACACAAATTTAGCCAAAAATAGGGTTTAGCGTCCCCGAAAATTGTCAACGTTTTTACCCTCCAGGGGGGCCCATCAGACAAATTCCTTGAGACGACCCCTATCGAGTGATACATCGATCAAAAGGGCATACCAAACTGAGCATTTTGGCGCAAACCGGAGGTCGATATCGCTTTTCACATTCGAGATATCGAATGTCAAAGTTAGATTTACAAAATTCGATATCTCGAATGTGAAAAGCGATATCGACCTCCGGTTTGCGCCAAAATGCTCAGTTTGGTATGCCCTTTTGATCGATGTATCACTCGATAGGGGTCGTCTCAAGGAATTTGTCTGATGGGCCCCCCTGGAGGGTAAAAACGTTGACAATTTTCGGGGACGCTAAACCCTATTTTTGGCTAAATTTGTGTCAAATTCATATTTTTTTCTAAAATGGGCTTGCTTTTTGGAGTATTTTAGACCCCTAGTTTTTTAAATTTCGGTATCTCAAAGTGGAGTAATGATTTTTTGAAAATAGGTCCGTATCGAACTTTGACCTTCGATATATCGAAAACTAAAAACGATATCGACCTTCGGTTTGCGCCAAAACATTTCTTTTTTTATGTTCTTTCAGATTCTGAAATAAAAAAATAGGGCTCCTATAAGAAAAACGGAAGTGACCCCCTCCCCCGCCCCTCCCAGGGGGGCGCCGAAAAAAATAACCCCCCAAAATGAGTCCCCCTCAATATTATTGGATACGTGTTTGGCCGTTTTTCAAAATTCGCAGCCGTTTTCGAAAAAACCGCAGTGGAAACTTTTTTTCTTAACACCCTGTAGAGATGGTTATTTACTAAAACAATAATCAAGTCAATGGGTCTGTTGCAAACTTTTGCTACAGCGCTATAGAGTGTTCGATCTGATGTAAAATCGCGTGAAAAGTCCATTGGTGGCATCAGAAAGTCATGAAATGCAGTGTAAAACTCACGAGAGACGTTTAATGAAATCCAAGATGGCGGTAAAATATTGAGCAACCTGTATGCACCATGAACATCCAAGGATAGCCAACCTCGATTCGATCACACCCAATCACAACGTGAATGAACACATAACCTCTGAAGCTGTGAGGTTGTCAACGTTGGCAATCCTATGGGCGTTAAAGGTGCATGCATACAGATTGCTCGATATTTTACCGCCATCTTGGATTTCATTAAACGTCTCTCGTGAGTTTATTATCGCATTTCATGACTTTCTGATGCCACCAATGGACTTTTCGGGCGATTTTACATGCGATGAGACACTCTTTATCGTTGTAGCAAAAGTTTGCAACAGACCCATTCTAGACCACTAGCGTCAGTTATAAAACTGTTTCAAAGATCGGTTAATGGAAAATGTCAATTATCAGCTTGCAGATCACCAAAACAAAATATCTAAAAATAGTTTTTAAGCGTGCCGTATATATACGGTACGCTTTTTGTTTTCATTTTCATATCTAATATATAGGTTGCATGCTTTGCTTATGGCAAAACCTTGGCGGGAAAGGTTTGAAAAATTAAAAACGTGTTTTCATAAAACTGGTTTCATTAATTGTTAATTTATTGCTGCAATCCAGGAGGTCTCGGCGTCTATTTTCTTAAAATTGTAAAAGTTTTGGTATTCCTGTTAATTTCAATAAGTTATTAAGCGTCAAAGTCGAATTCCTTTGAACGAGAATTCCATACAGGTCCAGCAACCTAAGTCATTTGTGCCAACCTATGAGTCAAAATTCCAAGGCAGGAGGGGGGTGGAAACATCCTTCACAGAAACCCTCTTTGCCCCTCGGTTTTGGGCTCCACCGGTCACGAGATTTCTTCACGGTTCATTAAGCGGAGAGATTTGTGAATGTGTGGGAGAGAGAGGGTGTTAGAGAGGCTTTGTGTCTCGGATCTCGGAGGGTCTGAGGACTCATAAAAGTGTCAACATCAGTTTGACGACGGTATCGAAAAGAAGTGACGGCGAGGTATTGATGAAGAGCGGGGGGGGGATAGAAAAGAGAGGGGCTCATTCATATCCTTTAGTAGACCTGTTTAGTGATGACGTCACCAACAAAATAGGTTCCAAACAAATGCTCTATCTCGCTCACTCTCGTTGATTTACCTATAAGAAATCAGATCCAAATTTTCGAACGCATATTCATGCTAGTTAAAGCACAGTTTTCTCAAATTTTATTGCACCATTAGATTCCACGTACCTTAAAGTATTTTTCACTCTAACATAATTCCTAAAAGATCACAAGCGAATTTACAATCACAGTTTTACCGAAAGATGTTCTACGTTTTGTCCTCGTCTTACTCACGGTCTCTTTCTAACTTCTCTTCGTATCGAAGCTATTGTTCGAGGTATAACACATGTCGTGATGGTGCTGATGAGCCTATATCCTAGAATGTTGTGCTCATAAGAAACTGTGAGTGTGACAAAGACAAAACATAGGACTTTCTTCGATATAGCTGTGATTGTGCATTGTTGCGCGATGTTTCAAAAAGTTTGTGGTAGCGAGCTCACATTTTATCACTGAGAAAAAAGTGGCTGTTAAAACTGTAAGAATAGAACCATAGATGTGTTTCGTCTTATTTCAATCATAAGACCTATCGTTGCTATAGTCAGCGCTCTTGAATCTACACGAATACCGATTGTCTCTATAAAATTTCGATTATTTTTATGGGAAATAAAGCGCGGGAATATATATCATATCGGAAAATTCATTGAAACAATCGGAAATTTTTATAAGGGACGTGGAACCCAATGGTGTGATAAACACAACTGGTGCAAAGAACTTGTTGTTTACTAGCACTTGTATTTGAAAATTTGGATCGTATTTCATATGGGAAAACCCACGAGAGCGAGTGAGACGGAGCCTTTTTTTGGAACCAATTATTTTCATGACGTCACACTAAACAGGTCTTGGTCATTGGAAACATTTGAAATTCTGGGGGATCGGCAAATTGAAAACCCCTTAATGAGCGTCTATGCAAGCAAGGGATTTTTGAGGAAATTTTGGGCGTTTTGTTGAAAAAAAGGTTTTTAAAATCCAGAACAAAGGGAGGGGGTTAAAATTCGCATTAATAGCTCTAAAAAGTGAGAGGGGCTGTCGCGTGTCTTCCACCCCTGGACAGCCTCCTCCCTGCGGCTATGGAATTGACTCTGGAATAACTTATTATAAGTGGCGATAGCCACCCCGGTCAAGTTTAAAACCCCAGAAGCAGTTGGCTAGCGGGACCACTTATATTTTTTACGAACATCGCGAAAAAGGCTCTGAGCAGGATTTCTCGCATGTTCGGTTAAATACCGCTTATACCGTCGCTCAAAACCCCATAACCCCCTATATGGCCAGAACGGGCCCAAAAAGATCTATCAGATGGTATGAATTGATTTTTGATTCATGGTTCAAGCAAAAATAAATCTTTAGAAAACCGTCTTTTTTACGGTTCAATTTTGAATCGACCGCCAAAACCAATTATTCAATAAGTCACTCCACAGAGTAAACGCCTACACAAAACCCTAGATAACCATATATTGATAGATTCAGAATGACTGGGAGATGATACTTCCGAAGAGTTTAACTTATTTCATTCACTTGTAAGGAAATAAACTCGAAAATAAGCATGGGCCAATCAGACCACCCTTCAGTGTTGCCACAGACCGAAACCTGAAACAAGTCCACACCATCACCGCTTGACACCAGGGACAAATCAAATCACAATAATCACATAACAGTAACACTGCATAACATCAACAAGGGGGTGAGTACGGGGGTTTTCGCGGTCGAGAAAACCGAATCTGAGGTCCGTTTTACCTAATTATCAAATCCAAGATGGCGGCCAAATAGCGACCAACGGCAGTCTTAATAACCATCCTGTTTATCAACGGATTTGACTGAAATTTTGGGTCCGGGGGTTTTCGCGGTCGAGAAAACCGAATCTGAGGTCCGTTTTAAACCATTTTCAAATCCAAGATGGCGGCCAAATAGCGATTTATTGGCAATCTCAAAAACCATCCTATTTATCAACGGATTTGACTGAAATTTTGGTCCCAGGGGTTTTCGCGGTCGAGAAAACCGAATCTGAGGTCCGTTTTAAACCATTTTCAAATCCAAGATGGCGGCCAAATAGCGATTTATTGGCAATCTCAAAAACCATCCTATTTATCAACGGATTTGACTGAAATTTTGGTCCCGGGGGTTTTCGCGGTCGAGAAAACCGAATCTGAGGTCCGTTTTACCTAATTATCAAATCCAAGATGGCGGCCAAATAGCAATTTATTGGCAATCTCAATAAGCATCGCCTGTTTATCAACGGATTTGACTGAAATTTTGGGTCCGGGGATTTTTGCGGTCGAGAAAACCGAATCTGAGAGCTGTTTTAACTCATTTTCAAATCCAAGATGGCGGCAGAATAGTGATTTATTGGCAGTCTCAATAACCATCCTGTTTATCAACGGATTTAAGTGAAAATTAGTTTCCAGGGGTTTTCGCGGTCGAGAAAACCGAATCTGAGGTCCAATTTTAATAATTTTCAAATCCAACATGGCGGCCAGATAGCGATCATCGACAGTCCCAAACTGTGGCCGTTGGAGGTCCCATAGGATCTATTAATCAACTTGGGTGGATCTGTAATTGTTTTAGTAAGTACCAAACAGCCATAGCTACCGCCTCAAACCGCAGTGCAATCCAGCGATTCTATTTCGAGATATCGATTTTTCAAAGGCGCGCGGTCTTGCCAGATCGAACGTGAATAAGCACTGGTTTCACTGAAATCCGCTAATGTCGACTTCTATGGACTTAGCATGCGCCATGAGAAGTTGGATATGATTTTTTTTATTTTGATGAAGGTCTTCAAGTGGCCTGAGGAGTCTCGGACCGAAAAGGTCCATCCCAGGGGGCCTTGGCCCCAAATCGGGGGGCATCGATGCCAAGTTGCACGCGCCGCCTCTGACTCTGTCGTTGCTCAAAGAATGCCATGAAAAAAAAAAAAAAAAGCAAAACAAAACAAAACCTTTGACTACAAAATCAGCTTGATATGTCACAAAAAAATCCAAAACCCTCTGGGTTTTAAAAAAAAAAAAGCCGGTCTAGTTTAAAAGAACTTTTTCTTAGGGATTGATACAAAAAAAAAAAAAAAAAAAAAAAAAAAAAAAAAAAATCTGCTCCTAAATCTGATTTAAAAAAAAAAAAAAAAAAAAAAAAAAAAAAAAAAAAAAAAAAAAAAAAAATGCTAATGATATGTGCTGCGATCAAGTCTCAGGTTCTGTTTCATCTTTCTTCAATATTTCATGTGACCACAGGTGTCATTTTGGGCTTTACATTGCGTTTTACCGTCCAAACATTGAAGATCGGTCGTGTGTGTGTGTGTGGGGGGAGGGGGTCTGCCAATATTAATCGCTGAAATACGTTTGATATCCGATGCGATCAAGTCCCAAGTGCACTCTCTTCCTACCACTTTAATCTAAGGTGCCCTTTATAATGGGGGAAAAAAAACTTGAGCCGGCAATTTTTTTGCTTCCTTCGTCTATCCCGTTTCAATTTCACATCGTATCGTCGACCCGGGATTCATTAAATGAAAAGGTGGACAAAGATTTTACCAGTCTACTCAACAATTTGTAATAACTGTAACATATTATGGCTTTAAAGAAAACGAGTGGAAGATGGCCTACCTATACGAAACCGTTGATGAACAGAGGATATGCTATCCCCAGTATAATGGTCCATACTGGTCCACAACCAATTCTCCATGTAGTATGGATGTATGGCTATATCGGAGTGACGCTTACTGGAGTATTGGTTATGAACCATTTAAACATCACGGTTATATGACTCAAATGGTACAATGAATATCCTTGAGTACCATAAATTCTTGTAATAAACTTAATTAAGAGCACCGTGAACCAAAATAGGCAAAAATGAACATTTTGATACCCTAAATGGTCCTACTTCTCTCGTGAACAGAAAAATGTTATATGGTCAACGATCATACTTAGCATTCACTTGAATCCACTTTTACTTAATTAATTAATTTGCATCGGGAAAACGCAGTTTAACATTCCTCCGTAGATCAGCGCTGGTATCAGCAAAGAAATAGGAGCAAAAAAATTGCCGACTCAAGTTTTTTTCCCCCCATTATTAAAGGGCACCTTAGATTAAAGTGGTAGGAAGAGAGTGCACTTGGGACTTGATCGCATCGGATATCAAACGTATTTCAGCGATTAATATTGGCAGACCCCCTCCCCCCACACACACACACACGACCGATCTTCAATGTTTGGACGGTAAAACGCAATGTAAAGCCCAAAATGACACCTGTGGTCACATGAAATATTGAAGAAAGATGAAACAGAACCTGAGACTTGATCGCAGCACATATCATTAGCATTTTTTTTTTTTTTTTTTTTTTTTTTTTTTTTTTTTTTTTTTTAAATCAGATTTAGGAGCAGATTTTTTTTTTTTTTTTTTTTTTTTTTTTTTTTGTATCAATCCCTAAGAAAAAGTTCTTTTAAACTAGACCGGCTTTTTTTTTTTTAAACCCAGAGGGTTTTGGATTTTTTTGTGACATTTACCTATCCTAAAAAGTTTCTCGCGTGTACAGTATTTCTTACTGGAAGCCTCTTCAAATTTTGGAAATTATAGGTCCATATGAAACTTTGCTTTTCCAAAACGAAAAATGATATCGACCCACGGCAACAGAAAAAAAAAATCATATTACAATGCGTTATAGGCTTAGTTTTAACTGTAAACTTTCGATACTTTTCAACAAAATAAATGGGGAGAGGGGGAATTAAAATCCACAAACGTCTTAAACCTCCACACCTACTATAATCTATACCCCTAGAATGCTTGACGTGTAAAGGGCACCTGAAATGGTTAGTTCTGTATATTAAAGGATTATTTTTTCATGAATTCGCAAGTGTTCCATTTATACATATTACATATCTACATCGTGACAATCGCAACAAGTGCTGACAGCACCTATAACGGAAAAAAGAAGAAAAAAACTGTTTATTATTTAGAATCACGGCTTTTCCGAATATGACACTTTTTGACTTCAAAAGAACGCAACCTCATTTTTGATCCCTGAACAAGCCGTTTAAAAGGTGGAGGGATTTAGAAATATCTATTGTCTATACTTTATGTGGGTAAAAAAGATCGAGCCTTATCAAATAATTTTCTCTTTTCAGCTTTCAATGGGTTTGTTGCAAACTTTTGCTACAGCGCTATAATAGAGTTTTGATTTTTACGTAAAATCGCCTGAAAATTACATTGGCGGCATCAAATAGTCATAAAATCCATTAATAAACCCACAAAACGCATTATAAAGAAAGCCAAAATGGCAGTCGTAAAGCCGAACAATCTCTGCACGCGCATACGACGAACATCAAAGATAGGCGATCCATTTTCCCCTTTTTCGTTGAAAGGGGGGGGGGAGGGGAAGAAAATATCTCTACAGTCAAACTGTGATTTTAAAAATTTGCATGGTCAAGATGTTGTGTTCTGTGAAGGGTGGCGGGGGGGGGGGGGGGGAGCAAAATATCAAGAATATAGGGTGTTTCAAAACTTAAGTGCCAAACTTATGGAGTGTATTTTTGGGGTCAACACATCTATAAGGCTTTATTTTCCTACACGAATATGTGCTGCAAATGTTTCTCTTCTGAGCTAGAGCCCTCCAAAGTTTTGAAAACAAAAATCAAAAAACGAACACAAAAAACAACGCCTTTGACTGATCTCCTTATAGATACATCTGATCTTTTATTTTTTTCATCATTTCTCACCAAATCAGCTCAATTGGACAGCACTTGTCACAAAAGAACTGAGTGACATTTTTGATAAAATTGAGTTATTGATTGATAGACCTAGCAATACTCAATCTCGAAGCAACAAGTGCTTCTTCTAATAACAACTATTTCCTCATTGAAGCCTCATTGAAGTCATTGTCCATGTGATGAAATAAAATGAGAACTTGGTTCCTTTTTCTTAAACCTTAATCCGAGTCACGTAAGGAACCAACTCCGACTTGGTTCCTTTTATAGAATTGGGAACGGACTTAAGTCCGGATTAACAGATTTTAAAATATCAACAGTGTAAACCAACTCTGCCGTTTGGTTTCTCTTAGAGATTCGTTTTTCGTGATTATGCCAAACAAAAAGAAGAAAGGAACCAAGTCACTTTAAACGCTAAAAATTAAGTAGGTACCTTTCCTGCATAGGAAATTCCACTTTTCCGGTGTTGAAAAGCAAAAACATAACACGGTAGTTGAATGAAATCAAAACGTAAGTAATTCCGCGTTTTTTGTTTAAATGCTAGCTCTTCAACTTTGGACTCAATTTTCTCGAGATCAGCTCCATGTCACATGGTTCCTCTTTGATGAATTATCATTGCTAGCAAAAGCATTAAAGCTGTTCAGACTTTAGTGGCACGCTTTTCCAACACCTGCGTGTTGGAATTTTCCCTGCTTGTTTTTTTTTTTTTTTTTTTTTTTTTTTTTTTTTTTTTTTTTTTTTTTTTAAGTCTTTTTAGACATCTTGATGAGTGAGTGGAATTTTTCCATTTCAAACACAATCCAAACAGTTTACATTATTTCAAAACACTGCATGCATTGAAAGAACACAAGAATAAAGCTCCGTTATCTCGTCTCAAGCACAGATAAGGCTAACAAGTGTTTCCTTCGACTTCTGCGATACCGCGGCGCTGCCTGTGCATCCAAAACGCCGCGCCGCGGACTCACATGGATTTAGCGCGTTTGAATTTGCGAACAGAGTACATACCCGATTCAGCCGTGTAGCGTTGACACGCCGCGGCCGTAGCACAGTGGATCGAAAAATGTAATTTCCTGGACAAAATTTTACGAATGAAAATCAAGATTGCAAACGAAATGTAGCAAGATAGCTTAAAAATGATGTGTAAAATTATTTGTGTCAGAGCTTAAAATGAGTGAAATATTATAATTTTTTGAAAAATAATATCAACACTAAAATGTTTATATAGCAAAAAAATAACAAATTTTGATGTCCGGAAAAATTCATTTTTCGATCCAGCGTGCGGAGCACAGTGGACAGTTGACCGATTTGACAGTCAAAAATCAGTAAGTTAAAATTACCTAAACTTATCGTTTAATAGCCTCCGGGACTAAATACTCCCTTGAACCACTTCTATCAGTGGCGTAGCGTGCAATTTGGCAACGTTGTTATGTTTCCATTGAGACTCATGTAAGAGACCGAACTATTGGGTGTTCGGTAAACACCTTGCATTCGACCTTATACACGGGTTTAAATGGACTCATTACAACGTCGCCAAATTGCACGCTACGCAACTGACTTTTATCACATGATTCTAGCTGAATAATGTACCAGAAGGGTCTAAAATTAGTTCAGATTCATAATGATAGTTATTTAAGGTTATTTTAAATTGCTGATTTTTGGCCGCAAAATTGCAAATACCTGCCCACTATGCGACAGAGGAGGCGTGCAAATCGAGTATTAAGGGGACCATTGCTCAAGGTTTTATTGCCTCTCATCCTCCTCCACCGTTTTGATTTCAAATTATAAATGAAGAGCACGACACAACGACAAAATGAGCAATGTAGCCAGGTTTGACTATGATAATGATCACTTTTTGTACAAAGTCAAGTGGACATAATCTGATAATTATTCCAAAAACGGCAACACTGGAAATAAGCCGGCGCGCATCGAACTTAATGCGCGACTTGAATTATTATGGTCTCGTTGTCACTTCAAATTAAACCGCATCCAAATCTACATTTTGTCGTTTTGTCTCCTCCTACTTACTTCGACTGGTTTTCTCTGTCAAACTTCCTCGTTCGGTTTCGGATCAGCTGATAAGTGATTTGAGCGTAGGTATTGAACGATTTGCGATCGATTTAGTTGAGATTTAAGTTCTCTGTAAGGTTAAAGCTGTGTGCTCTGTTTTGTTGTATAATGCTTACTTGAAAGTGAAATTTA